>JADWQK010000926.1:0-23154 GCA_017933935.1 Sesamia nonagrioides
TTGATCCTTTAGAAGATATTATTCTATAAAGTATGATTTGTGAATAGTCGGAAACGAGTGCACATTGTATATTTATCACAATTTAGATGAATATTGATACATTTTGACATTAAAAAAATATGGTGTAATGATAGTTTATTACATAGGCAATTTAAGAAATAAAAACATATACGGTAAAATGAAATATCAGAATAAGTAATCAGTTTAATTTAATATTCCTCACATTTAGAAATCTATTAACAAAATTTTAGGGTTAACATAATTATTACGCGATAATATATCGACGCTTGAAAGGCAATCATATCTAAGCGACAAAAATTCGTAAATTGAGTTATATACAATTATACACCAAACGACGCAGAAAAATCTGGCGGTTCGAATGGTGTATATAACTCAATTTACGAACTTTTGTCGCTTAGATATGATTTCTAGAGTCATCACGAATCGTCTCGCTCGCAGGTTCGACGACTTCCAGCCTCCCAAACAAGCAGGCTTCCGAAAAGGCTTTAGCACCATAGACCACATTCATACGCTGCGGCAAGTTATACAGAAGTCCGAGGAGTATAACAAACCACTATGCTGGCGTTTGTGGACTATGAGAAGGCCTTCGATTCGATTGAGACTTGGGTGGTGCTACAGTCTCTCCAGCGGTGCCAAATTGACCATCGATACATTGAGGTGATAAAGTGTTTGTACAAGAACGCCAGCATGTAAGTCCGTCTCCAGGATCAGGACTCGAAACCGATCCAACTGCAGCGTGGAGTGAGACAAGGAGATGTCATATCTCCTAAATTGTTCACTGCTGCGCTGGAAGATGTCTTCAAGCTCCTGGACTGGAAAGGACTTGGCAACAACATCAACGGCGAGTACATCACTAATCTCCGTTTCGCAGATGATATCGTGGTCATGGCTGAGACCCTGGAAGACTTGGGCAAAATGCTCAATGACCTCAGCAGAGCTTCCCAACAAGTGGGCCTAAAAATGAACATGGATAAGACGAAGATCATATCGAACTCTCATGTCGCACCCACTCCAATTGTAGTTGGTTGCTCTGCACTCGAAGTTGTTGACGAGTATGTATACCTGGGACAAACAGTCCAACTAGGTAGGTCCAACTTCGAGAAAGAGGTGTCTCGGTGAATCCAGCTCGGTTGGGCAGCGTTCGGGAACCTACGCTACATCTTCTCGTCGTCCAAGATACCACAGTGTCTCAAGACTAAAGTCTTTGACCAGTGTGTGTTGCCGGTGATGACTTACGGAACTGAAACGTGGTCGCTCACAATGGGCCTCATACGAAGGCTCAGAGTCACACAAAGGGCAATGGAAAGAGAGCTAGGAGTTTCTGTGCGTGATCGAATCAGAAAGGAGGAGATCCGCAGAAGAACCAAAGTCACCGACATAGCTCTGCGAGTCGCTAAACTTAAGTGGCAGTGGGCAGGGCACATTGCTCGTAGAACCGATGGCCGATGGGGCAGTAGGGTTCTGGAGTGGCGGCCACGTAGGTTCTGGAAGACGCAGCGTAGGGAGGCCCCCAACAAGGTGGACCGATGACCTGGTGAAGGTCGCGGGAAGCCGATGGATGCAGGCAGCACAAGACCGGTCGGCGTGGAAAGCCTTGGGGGAGGCCTTTGTCCAGCAGTGGACATCTATAGGCTGAAGAAGAAGAAGATATGATTGCCTTTCAAGCGTCGATATCTATGTCCTACCTACTCTAGTAAGTATATATAAATAAATTAATTTTCCTTTTGAGTTTTGCAATAACTAAATAATTAGTTTATGGATACTAATATTAAAGTGTAGTGTAAGTACCTACATATACAATATCATAATCATCTGCCTAGCCTTTTTACCAACTATGTTCGGACCGGCTTCCAGTCTAACCGGATGCATCATTTAGGATTACGATAGATACCTCCAGTTAGACAGATTTCCAGTATTTAGGTAAACGATATATAAAACAAAAACATGTTTAAAATATTATTTATCAAAGAATTTTAAAGCAACCGTAAGAATACCTTAAAAAAATCTCTTAGATGAACTTCAGGACCTAGCTGCCGGCATTAGCCTCCTATTATTTTAAAATGAAGTGTCTCGTAGAGGCATTGAACGAGATTTTCTTGGATCGACAATTTCGGGCAATAAGCAAAAGTTGGTTTTTCGTCTGTGCAGTAATAGTTTTCACATTGTGAATGGTCTCCATAAATATGTTGTGGGCTGTTGATAATGTCTTTTTTGTAAGTTTTTGATTTGCTCAGTAAATGGAACATTTTGAGTTCCTCGGAATCTTACTGCTGCTTTCACAGCAATGCGTAATCGGTTCACTCGATCAGAATGTCGTAGCTTGCGTTCGTTTAATGGGATGGACGTAATAATAAAAATAATGGGAAAAAATTAAGTTTGATGAAAGATATTCATCAAACTTAAATTTTTCCCATTATAATTGCGCATTAAGTGATTGGAACACTCCAGTTTTTCAACCGTAACGTTTGAATATGGCCTGCTTTCCAATATGTTTTTATACACACTTGAGTCACCATCAGCAATAAGTTTTGCATACACTAAATTATGTGTTTTCACAGATTCTCTAAATCCCTCAACGATTATTGATTTCTCCATACTAGTGGAAGAGCCAGTATGATTTTTGACACCGGTGTTTTAGGGGTGTAATATTTTTATTAGCTGCACGGGAACATGTAAAACAGTATTTATTTTTAATACCAACATGTAATAATTTGCCACTTTTCACCCCTATTATAGCTCCAACGCCTGCTGCGGAAGAAAAATTTGTTTTATATGAACGTTTTCCCCAAGCAGCATCAGCTGTTACGGCTATAGTTGGTATACCTGATGGACTTACATTGCCACTTTCGAGAGCTACAGAAGCCTCTTCCTTACCAGCTTCTATCATTGTGGCTTCGGTTGTAGTTTTCCACCAGTTAAATAAATTGACGTGACATTTATTTAACTTTACTTTTGATTTATTCATAAGTGGCAAATCTATGGAAGCAGCTAGCTCATTTAAGTTGGTTCGACCACATCCGATACTTATAACTCCCGAAACAGCGCTTTGGTTAACATCCAGTTTGTTTGTTTTAATTTGACACGTCTTTAGCAGGAATTGACTTCCACACATTGCACATGACAATGAAAATGTTGAACAAAACCCTTGCAATTTTTCTTCAATTATAACGAGGTTTGATGCATTGCATCCAAATTTTGAATTGTGACCTAATATGTTAATAAATTGGCCAAAAAAATACTGAAAATCAACTACTCTTCGTCCTTCTATAACTACGACGAAACTGGTGACTGCTGAAACAACAAAAATTCAAACTTATGTGTGTTTCTGGTGAATTAAATTAATTATTATTACTTAATGTGCATTAAATGCAGCATAGTTAGTACATCCAGTACATACCTTGTTTGACTCAATTTCAAAGACATCGCTTGAAAATAAATTTGTTGCCAAACAACTAATAATAATTAATGATATAGGTAGTCAAATATGAGCGTTAGAGATTTATATTAAAAAATATTTATTTCAAAAATACACGTCTGCTCAGCATGAGCTTTACAATTATAATGATTAATATTGAACAAAATAAGAACGCTTAAACCTAAGTTACATATGCTTATATACTAAATGAAGGTTTGCTTGTGTGTTTGCGACTCACAAGAGGAATCTGCTAGGCGATGCTTATTGCTTTGTTTGTCACTGATTTCATAAGAATGAAACTTGAACTTAATGGCTACCCGGAGCAACTGGGTGGCATGTTATGATGTTGTGTCACTGTTACTATGCGAGGTAAGGGCTGGCTATGCATAACTCCTCCCTCCGTAAGTTCAAAATCATCATTCGAAGACAATTCATGAGGTTGATGATTTTGACTAAATTTACATCTTAATACATGTCTATAACGATACATAGTTATTATTAACATAGTAAGTAGAATAACGTAAATTACAATAGTTCCTATACTAACACTATGCACGTTCACAAAATGGTTTTCACTGTTTATCACCTCACTGTTATCCTTTAGGGCATGTGATAGAAATTGTAGATTTTCTAAGTTGATTTCATCTAAGCTGATAGTCTTGCGGGATACGTCTTGTGGTGTCACGATGCTAGGTAGATGTATGGATGGTGAGCTGCGGAAGACAACTTCTCCTGTTTGAAGACGATGTTTTCTCAGCGTCGTTGTTCCAAATTTTACTTCACAGGCATTGTTCAGGGTTAGAATGTAGGTACCCATGATGTCGTGTTGGCTCGTGTCGTTGCCACAGTATTCTGTTAAAAATGTAGGGAAACCTGCGAAAATTAGCCAAGAGTCTTGTTGTATGGATTTAATTTTAACAGTTGATGCATTAACTGTAAGAGGCAGGCATGATGTTATCTTCGTAGAGAAGGTCATCAGATCTACGATGCATTTTGTTTCTTCTTCAGGAGACACGATGTCGTCGTAACAAAGGAACTTTCCTTCGTCTATTTCTCTGCAAGGCTGAGAGAGTGATACTATTTTCGACCCTTTCGCAAGGATATGGGAATGTTTAGGAGTTATTAGGAATGATAATTCAAGGTGGGAGTTGTACATGGGAAAAGGGTGTAAGGTATAGTAGTTATAGACATCTGCTTGGACTGTTGGTACTGACATAATAAAAGTTATTTGTTTGCCCTTTACATAAGCTTTTATATCAATACAATGTTCTATGTTAACTAAATTTCTGATGGTTACAGGGAATGCTAACTTATCTATTTTCTCTATGTCTATAAGAATGTTAAATAGTTCGGATGTATTCAGTATAGACTGATGTAATACATTCACTCTACTGAATGCTACTGCTGTCTCCACTTCATCTAAACGGGTTAATAATATTTGAAAATTATGAATTAACATGTCATATGTATTTATAATCAAGTTTTTACTCCTTTGAAATTGGGTGTTATTTAAAATTTCTTCTATTTCCTTAATAGTTTTGTCCAGTATGATAAAGTTGTTTCTTGTTGAATTTGTAAAGTTATTAAATGTATCAATTATTTCGGAAATTAAAGTAATTTTGTTCATCGTTACATTTTGTTGTGATTGTAGACTGTTTATCAAGTTATCATATCTAGTAGCATCATCATTGTCTAAATTTCCAGTAATTGCTTTAATTATTGATCCAATTGGATTGATAAGTCCCCTTTTAATTCTTATGTTTGGGATTAACTGATAATATCGTTCTATAGTTATGTTCATTATATATTGGGTTTGCAATTCAGCATCAACAAGGCTACCGTCTAAAATGTATGTATCTAATTTATCCTTCATATAATTGGTTATATCGTAATACTTTCCTATATTGTAGTCTAAATTCTTATGAATTAAATTTAAATCTAATATCTTAATTATATTCCAGTTATAAAGGCTTAGCGAAGCTTGGCCTTCTTTAACGGGGAGTATTCCTGGATTATCTTCAAGCCTTTGAAGTTGAAGGGCCAGGTTCAGGGTTGCTTGCATCACTATCACGAGGGCGAACCTGTGGAGGACGCTTTATGTCTTTAATTGGTATTTTCTTTATTTTGCGGGCTTTATTTGCTACTGTTACGGTATTTCTATTAACTTTATCTACTACTGTTGCCTTTTGATATCTAGGCTTATCTTTACTACGTCTTGTATTAACTCCTTTCATGTAAATGTTGTCGCCTGTTTTGATGTCAAATTGTTTTTCTCCTCCGCGTTTCTCTATTATTTTTTCTTTAGATTGTAACATTTTATTTGTTAAATAGTTATAAAGGTATTTGGTACGTTTAACGTGATCGGTTACTAATTGTTGGGTATAATTTTTATCAAAGTTTACTGCAAAAATGCTCGAAGCGTCCGTATGTCCAAAGACTACTTCAAATGGAGTTAAACCAGTAGTTGAATGGATAGATTGGTTATATGACATGACAGCGTAAGTCATGACAGATGCGGCGTCGGTAATCTTTCTTTCATATTTTGCTAGTCTATAAATTTCTATGATAGTTGAATGGAATCTTTCGACAAGTCCCATAGAATTTGGATTATGTGGTGTACCTATGTGTAGATCTATTTTATAAAAGTTTAGCATTTCCTTTAAGAGGTTATTATTAAATTCAGATCCAGGATCGGCACTGATCTTTTGAGGGACACCATAAATAGAAAAATATTTTAATAGTTCTCTAATAACTTCTGGTGTGGATCTGTTTGATATTTCAATCGCTTGTCCTAGTTTACTAAATGCGTCTATAATAGTAAGGAAATAGGTTCCTTCTATAGAAAATATATCCATAAAAATTTCTTGAAAAGGTTTATTTTGTGTTTGAGTTAATTGCAGTTCAGGTTTTAAAGGTTTTCTATCGTATTTCATTTGTTTGCACAGATCACAAGGGTTAATTATACTAGCTACGGTTTGTTCTAAGCTATTCCAATAGTATGTTCTTTTTAAATGGGCTATGGTTTCTTTGATACCACGATGACATGTTTTTCCGATATGGTATTTCGTTATTATTTCTCGTTGTTCGTTTTCGTCTTCTACATAAATAACTCTTCCAGTGCACTCATAAATGCTTATTGCGTCTTTTTTAAAGAGATTTATTATTATTTTTGAAAACTGTTGTCGATGGCGTTGGTCTTCAAAATAAATATAATATTTAATTTTCGGACGGATATATTTTTTTAAGAAATCCTTGATTAAATCCGGTTTGTCTATTGGTATGTGTACTTCAAATACTTTCTGTTTGTTTCTGGATAGATTTTTAACACTACACTCATTTTTATACCAAGTATATACTAGTATTTGATTCGGTTTCGTATCTATGGCTTCCTTTAATATCGGAATATCAGAGGAATCAGTGTTTTCTTCTGAATGAACTGTTGCTAAGGAAGGAGAGTCTGCTCTTTCCGAGGCTGTAACCGTTTCACTACCTATCGATGGAATCGAATAAGGTGATCTAGGTCTACCTTTAGAAACGCTGGATGAAACTGTAATATTATCACCTTCATCTGATGAGATGACAATGGTTTTTGAACTATCGGTATTGACTATCATTGATACATCATCTAGAGCATTGACTTTTATTCTGGATAGTGCATCTGCATTACCGTTTTGTTTACCGGGTTTGTATTTAATTTCGTAATCGAATTCAGAAAGTCTAAGTCTCCATCTATTGAGTCTACTTCCGGGCTCTTTTATAGAATTTAACCAAACTAATGGTCTATGATCACTTAAGATAGTAAATTTTTTTCCATACAGATAGGGTCTAAAATGTTTACATGCCCAAACAACTGCTAATAGTTCCTTTTCTATGGCACTATAGCGTGTTTCGGCATCGTTGAGAGTTCTACTCGCGAAAGCTATTGGTTTGTCACTGCCAACGGGACCTTGAGATAGGACCGCTCCTAGTGCAAAGTTAGATGCGTCGGTTGTTAAGAGGAAAGGCTTGTCAAAGTCTGGAAATTGTAATAATGGTGCATTGGTTAATAACTCCTTGCACTTTTCGAATGCATTTATGTATTCCTTAGTTATTGTAACTTTATTTTTCTTTTTAAGGCAGTTAGTTAAGGGTTGTGTTATTTTAGAGAAGTCTTTAATGAATTTACGGTAGTATCCTACTAAACCTAGGAAACTTTTAATTTCCGTCGGTGTTCTAGGCAAAGGGAATTTTAGGACTGCTTCAATTTTGTCGTTATTTGGTTTAAGACCATCCTTTGTTATTGTATGTCCTAGATATAACACTTCCTTTTTTAGAAATTCGCATTTATCTAGGGTGGCTTTAAGATTTGTTTGTCTAAGTCTATCAAATATTTTCCTGAGCTTATCTATGTGTTCTTGAAGGCTGGTTGAATACACAATTATGTCATCTAAATATACTAAACAATGTATGCCTTGTAGTCCGCGGAGCACATTGTCCATTGCACGTTGGAAAGTTGCTGGGGCTGTCTTTAAGCCAAAGGGCATTCGAGTAAACTCATAATGTCCTGATTGTGTTGTAAATGCAGTTTTAGGTTGATCATCCTTTTCTACCTCCAATTGATGGTAACCGCTAGCTAGGTCTATTGTAGAAAAGTAAGAGGCTTTTCCTAACCTATCAAACAAATCTGTTATATTGGGTAATGGATATTTGTCGTCTATTGTTATTTCGTTGAGTCTCCTATAATCTATGACCATTCTAAATTTTTGTTCACCCGAGGAGTCCATTTTCTTAGGGACTAGATGAACCGGGGCACTCCAAGGTGAGTGTGATTCTGTTATGATATTATTTTTTAATAGTTTATCAACTTGTTTCTGTATTTCTTGGTTTTGGCTAATAGGGTGTCTATATGGGCGTATGTATATTGGATCTTCATTCTTAGTACGGATTTTATGTTTGACCTGGTTTGTAAAAGACAGAGGTACTTGTTCGCAGTGGAAGATGTCCTTATATTCGGCACACAAGTTTGATATTAAAGATTTTTCTTCTATATTGAGGTGATCAAGGCGTAATTTACTTAAGTTTTCATTAAGTAATCTGTCAATATTTAAATTATTGTTTAATTTATTTACTATGCAACTATTTGGTAATTCTTGTTCTATGCTAAATACAGTAAATGGCTTTTCAAATGTTATAGACATTTCAGTATCAGTGGTGATCTGAATGACTGTTTGAGCTAAAGAGTCTACGCAGTTGACTAAGGCATCAGGCATGCGAACTCCTGGACAGAATTCGACGTGGTTTAAGATTGCAGTGCCATTGTCTAACATTGTTGGTACCTTTACGCGTGTTTCTGATCTAGGTGGTATTATTATCTGGTAAAATGGATTATATAAAATTGGGATGTCAGTAGTACTTGTCCTCAATACCTGATTCTTCATATCTATATTAGCTTCTAACCTTTTTAATAAGTCTGAGCCAATAAGACCGTTATATTGTGGATCTACTGTGTAAATATAGAACTTGTGATAGATATCTGCATTGAATGTATCTGTTAAAGGGATGTATGCAACTTCGCTATGCTTGCTACGTCCGTGAGTACTAATGACTTCGAATGGTTCTACATCTATATAGTACTTAAAGAATTGGTCGGCTAGTTCTTCATTAATAAATGACCGTGAACTTCCTGTATCTATTAGAAAAATTGCATCTATCTCCGGTAAATAGATATGTGGTAGTCTAAGACCATTATAGTTTAATTGTATTATTTCGGCTGGTCCGTTACAGAGGCTTCTGTTGGAAAATTTTCATTTTCTGATTCGTTTTGTACGCAGTTTAGTTGGTTATTATCTTCCTCTGGGATTGCTACACACTGGTTATCTTCGCAAGAACATAGTTGGTCATAGTTAACGTCACAATTAATGGATTCATCTAACATATTATTTTGTACTGTTCTCATGGAAACGTCGGTGTTTTGTCTGGGTGGTTGGTTGTTAACACCAAAACGAAATTGTTGGTTTGGATTAGCTTTGAAAAAACCTGAATTTTTATAATTATTCATTGTCCGTGGAAGTTGTTGTGGTTGATGAGGAATCTGGGGTTTTTGATTCTGATTTTGTGGTTTAGGTGCTTGCGGATGAATACCACATCTTTGATTACCATGATTATGATTCGGGGTAAAGTTTGGTTTAAAAGGTTGTTGCGGATTATTGTTTATTGGAATACCGAACTTATGTTGAGTTGGTGCCGTAAAGTTAGGTCTAGGGTTGTTTAAACTGGGATTGTTATTGTTAGAGTTTGTTTTATTTTTATTCCGGGAGTTATATCGGGTTTGGAAATTAACTTCCTCGATAACGACACTTAATGCGGGTTCTAATGTATTGCATTTATTTAATCTAACAAATTTTATCAAATCTTCCGGCAAGTTGTATAGAAAGACGTTGAGAGCTGTGTTATTATATATAATATATTTAGCTGCTTTTATACCTTCGTCAGTTAAGAGGTTTACTTTAGAAATTAGCGAGCTTCTTACATTCTGTATACGGTGGCAAAAGTCTATATAAGATTCACCATGTTTAATTTTAAGGTTTTCTAATTCTATGCTTATACAAGCTTCTGATCTAGGGTCACCAAAATGTTGAACAAAGAGTTCTTTTAGATCTTCCCAAGTAGTAATATTTTCGCGTTCACTTATTAAAACGGCGGCTCTTCCTACTAACCTACTTGTTATACAGTGAAATAAATAAGTTTGTTGACCTGAGTTGTTCCCCCTCTGAAACTTCTAATAACATATTCACATTTAGAAATAAAAAGGTTTAATAACTTATCATCACCATCGAATCTGGGAATGATGCTTTGGATTTCCTTTGGGATAAGTTGAATATTCATTTTGTTAATATTTAAGGCAAACGTATTTGGCGATTTTAGGCCAAATTACGCGACTTAATCTAAAAAATGTAAAAATCACTAATGTTCGAGTAATTTTCACAAAGTAACAGATTGGCAATGTGAGTCCAATTTGTTATATTAAAACTAAATCTAGATTTGACAATTTTTGACCAAAAATAGATGGGTTACGTTATCGGCGATGTCTAGTCCAATAAATCGTAAGGAATATATATATATATATATATAGACAAGGGATGGGAGTCAGTGCGAATAAGGGTCTACTCACAGTTTGCTCGATCCCATGCCGGTTCTTGTTCTGCTGCTGCTGCTGAGCTTGCGCCTCTTGACGAATTTATTTGTTAGGTTCTTTACAGACTAGAAGTCTATGCGACTAGGATGACGTTACGACCGATTTTTGTGTCTATTAACGATCACTTGTATGCGACTTGCTAATCCTACCGGCTGCGCCAGTCAAATATGAGCGTTAGAGATTTATATTAAAAAATATTTATTTTAAAAATACACGTCTGCTCAGCATGAGCTTTACAATTATAATGATTAATATCGAACAAAATAAGAACGCTTAAATGCAAGTTACATATGCTTATATACTAAATGAAGGTTTGCTTGTGTGTTTGCGACTCACAAGAGGAATCTGCTAGGCGATGCTTATTGCTTTGTTTGTCACTGATTTCATAAGAATGAAACTTGAACTTAATGGCTACCCGGAGCAACTGGGTGGCATGTTATGATGTTGTGTCACTGTTACTATGCGAGGTAAGGGCTGGCTATGCATAACTAGGTATTGTTCCTGTTTATTATAGTCTAAGTATATAATGTAAATATATTATAAATGTTTCTTTACTAATTATTCTGACTTTATGTATGTATTGTTTTTTTTTTTTTGTTTTGTATAATGTATTCTTACTTATAGCACTGAATTGGAATGCTCTGTAATAGTGCTATAATTGTATGTTTCTAAATAAATAACTTACTCCCTTTCGATTATTTTCTTTACTCTGCGATAAATAGCATATGATTATATAAAGAAAACAAAAAGCAAGCTGTATTTGATTGAAAGACTTGTGAAATAAAATTAATAAATAATTGTAGGTTATTCATGAGATAACACAGGTCAGCGAGGTTTGGAAGTAAAAAGGCCTCCCCCCTACTACCTAGCCTAGCCTACTGTGTCTCTCTTTGCATAGCAGAGGGAGACACATTAGGCTATTAAAAAAAAAATTAGATAGCAGAAACGTACTGTGCCTACATCAACTTCGACACTCATAGTAGATGACGAAGTGGTATCCAGTTGATTAAAAGTACGTTCTTTAAGCACTTGTCTGGCTCTTGCCATTCCCTCTCTATTCCTCTTTCTTTTATTGATACATTGGTAATGTTCGCCCTTGTTTCGCCCCATTATCTTAAAAAAAAATGAGTTTAGGTATAACAAAAGCATTATGTGAATTGACTTTAATAGAGAAATAAAAAACCTAAGATATTTTTAAATTGGTTCACAAATGATAGAAAAATCTACGAACTCAAAAAAAATATACTCCTTCATTTTTAAAGTCGGTTAAAAATTAGTTAAAGCAATCAAAGGGATAAGTCGTAAATATCCTAATATAATTCACAACTAATATAATATTACTAAGAAAGAAAAATTATTAAAGGACCAAGTTGTGGTAGTCGCAGTATATTTTTTACATAAACCTGCGAAAAAACTCGCGAGCTCTAGCGACACAAAGTGATACGTCCACTCGTTGCGCTAGCCGAGTTACCACTGAGCCGGCTGCGTTAGCGCGCTCGTAAATATAGTAGATTTTGACATTGATTTTCATGATGAAAAACATTTTTTTTTAGAAAATAAGCTTTTGTTTCTATTATAAAAATACCTTAAAATTAATGAGGCATTTTTTAATTTTTAAAAAAAGTTGATTTATTATAGAAAAAACATACTTGTTTGGCTGCAGTTTTCCCTTGAATTTCTTAATTTCCGTCTTCGTTTTTGGCTGAATTATGAAATAAACTCGAAAAAGTGGTCAAGCTAGCAGCAAGATAGTTATATGCTGATGTGAATAGTACTTTTTTATAGGCAAAATCGATTGTAGTTTCTTCAGAAACTATGGTCAAACTTCACTCGAACGTGAAATTTGAGAAAAAGAGTATTGGAAATTGTAGATTTACTACTAATTATGAAGTTTCTTGAAAAAAGTAGTCAAGCTAGCACCTAGATGAAGAGTTGTACCATCCATATCATACATAATTTTACTAATATTATGTAACATATTCTCACAATCATGGAACAAAATTGATCAAAATGAGCAGATTAACAGGACGGACCCTTAAACTGTATTTAGACATTTGTAACAAAGATGCTATCGCTACTCAGCGCTTACGGCGAACGCGGTGCGCCGCGGGGGGAAGCGAGGGAGGTGTCACATTCCAGCGAAGTGCACAGATAACTTGCGCAAGTAGTAAAAATACGTGAATCCTATGTAAAGCCTGATTTGACGGGACTAAACTAATTATTATCTTCTGTCCTTTGATTCTTTTGTTACATAACAAGGATATCGGCGCCAACGTTGATTTTTTTAGTATGAGAGAACAATAAAAAAGCGTTACATATCATCATCATCCTTTTATAGTCCTACTGCTGGGCACAGGTCTCCTCTCATACAGAGAAGGATTGAGCGTAATCACCACGCTTGCTCAATGCGGGTTGGCGATTTTAGACTTATAAAGTCCAGGTTTCCTCAAGATGTTTTCCTTCACCTTCTGTCATTGGTGTCAAGATATACTTAGAAAGTACATATAACTTTAGAAAAGTTACATTGGTACTTGCCTGACCTGGAATCGAACCCGCACACTCATACTTCAGAGGCTGGTGTTTTAACCACTAGGCCACCACGACTTCCACTTCCACGACTTCGTTACATATACATACGTTAAAAGTGTCCATAGTTACAGCAAAAGGGAAGAAAAAAATATTATCCAAAAATAAACGTGTTTCAGCTAAGAGCTGATCAGTCACAAGCAAAACAGTTATGTAATTGTCTATTTTTACTTCCGCTATCGCTATGTATTAATAGGCTTTAACTCTTAGCCAACTGACTAGGTGAAGTAATTAATAGCATTAATATTTTCTATCCTATATTTTATAATCATTTCTTTTTGGGAAGGGAGATCATCAAATGGCTTCTCCCGCTCTGGGCGGAGCGGAAAGGCGTGTCAGACTTTTAATGAATAAAACCCACCCGTATTTCTTCACTTGCCTGTGCGACGGCCAGGGCCATGGTTTCTTTTTTAACCAACCCGCAACCCTGACCCAAGAGGCATCGGTCTTCGTGGACCCAGTCACGATGTGCTGACATCTCTTTGAGGCACGCGTGAAACACGCGTGAAACATGCGGGCGGTGAGCTGCCCTCTGCTCACCGCCCGCAGGCCCGCGCCTACGGTGGCTGGGAGTTCGTCTCCCGAGCAGTATCTATACTAATACATACAGCTGAAGAGTTTGTTTCTTTGTTTGAACGCGCTAATCTCGTAGTTCCGATTTGAATTTTTTTTTTCCGTTGGATAGCCCATTAATACCGGAAGCATGTAGCATCACGCTGCGACCAAAAGGCGCGGGGCATAACTAACTCCACGCGAACGAAGTCGCTGGCGGCCGCTAGTATTTTATAATGCTGATTCCATTAGTCTTTTATTCTGTTACGCTTGCCGTGATCGATCTGTGGATGAATGGTCACATATTATGATATCTGGTTTTGGATGTAAATATGTGTTATCTTTACATACAGAGACACTCCATGTCTCGGAAAGTATGCTAAGCTGCTGGTCCCGTCGGGCGTTGGTGGATCTTTCCGATCGACGCTGTGACTAAACAATAGCATTAATCCTAAGTGTCGCGACACATCTGCGGGACGTACGGCGCCGAAAGTTCGGCTAAATACGCGGCGAAGACGAAGAGCGGAAACGTCTTCTAAGTCCTCTATAATAGCTAATATTCTAATTAAATCCATTTTTCTGGGCAATTCAGGTACGTCACTAAAACCGCACACCATAAAGTGTCGACACAGACAGACTGACGATGACGCCACGTAACTTTACGTCGCGTAGCGCGCTGAACAGGACGCGGACGCCGCGTTTTGACCGTTTGGTTCGTCATAACAACTGAATATTGCGACTGACACTTCAGCCGCTGAGCTTTCGGCGCCGTACGTTCCACAGATGTGTCACGACACTCACGACCCTAATACTGCCCGGACTGACTCACTAGTGAGGCAGCCAAGGCTTCCATGAAGATTTCCCACTCCTGCCAAAACAAAAAGAAAAAAATAATGTTTTGATATTCAAAATTTACACACCTTCGAAAATAGAACAGTTCCAAATTCAAAATTGCCGGGAAATATTAAAACGACAGAACTTAAAAGGGATGCCTAGTATCGTAACTATCGTATACCCAGTAACTGGGTTGTGGGAGCCAGATAAGCAAACGGCCCATATCAAATTCATCCATATAAAATATTGGTATTCAGGTGAATCCGGTTAGATCGGAAGCTGATCCTAACGTATTTGGCAAAAGGCAATCAGATGATGATGATGATGATGGTGATGATGATGGTGGTTATTCCAGTCTTTTAATTATCTACAACAGTGCATGTTTTATTTCAGGTACAAATATGACACAAGAATTAATATAACTGTCAATGACACCACGGAACAAATCATGGATTTTCTTGAGGTATGCACTTTGCTCGTTCATTGTTTAATTAAATAACCTGTAATTTTTTTTAAAATTTATTTTAAATATTAAAAACACTTTCTCTTTTTGAAAATATGGGGACTTTCTTCTCTAAAAATATTTTTTTCATGTTATAGTCTATGGTAACTATGCAGTTTAATCAATTTATCAGTGCCTCTTTTCGCAGCAGCTGGGGTGGTTTTTGTAAGTCGAATGTCTGTCTTGAGCTTTATTTGTATGTCACAAATAATACAAATACAAATATTTATTACAATTATGCAGTTTAATCAATTTATCAGTGCCTCTTTTCGCAGCAGCTGGGGTGGTTTTTGTAAGTCGAATGTCTGTCTTGAGCTTTATTTGTATGTCACAAATAATACAAATACAAATATTTATTACAATACAAATACAAATATTTATGGGCACAAAAAATTTTTTTTTTTCAATTTTTGTGTACATTTATACTGCATTACAATAGGTACAATAGTTTTATCCCTGTCCCCTAAACTAGGCTAGGCCTGTATCTTAGGGGGCAGTTCCCGGCTACAAGGTATACATACAGGATAAAATTTTATCCAGTGCGCAAACTTTCTCAACTTATAGCTAAATAAGTTTTATAGATAAAAATATTATTACTTTGGTATGTTTTAGTACAAAACAAATAGTTATTTATAACGAAAGATGTTTATTATGAAATCGATGTTATGGTCACCGCACGCGGTCCCATTCATGTTCGGCGGAGTGGGGACGGCGGGAACATCACAGCACCCCCGCGCGCCCGCGCCGCCGGCATGTTCACTACGCGGCCATATGCTAATACTACGATATTGATATGAATAATTGGTGTCTCTCATTTGCTGATTTTAGGGCGGACAAAAACATGATTTTTTACTTTAAGCTAATAATGCAGATTTGTTCTGTTATTGATTCTGAGCCACCCATTTGTTTTTGCGCACTCGAATAAAAGTTTCCCTGTATAATGCAATTTCGGCAGATGCACCAGTGCACTAGCAAATTCTTGATTTTGCCCTTGTGACTTTTGAATATAAATTATAAAAATATGAGAGAGAGACGGTGAAGAGGAAATTGTATGGGTAAGTGTGAGTGTTTGATGATTATGTTTAGGGAAGTGTTTGTGGTACTACCGATAAGTATGGATCACAAAGTCCTGACCATACATTTGTAGCAATAATTGGTAGCTTCGATTCTTAAAATTTTACCGATTGTCAGTATAAAAGTATTCTACTGAACTTTGCCGTAAACTTGACGATTTCTTCTTCTTCAGCCTGTAAAGTCCACTGCTGGACAAAGACAAGGCTTTCCACGATGACCGGTTTGTGCTGCCCACCAAATAACTATTGCGCCATTAAACTGTAGTCAATTTTGTTTTTACTTTGTTGATCATACAGATTCGGACAGGGTTTTCGCTAACATATTGTATACTAACTAGCGGCCGCCAGCGACTTCGTTCGCGTGGAGATTGGATTATGCTCCGCTCCTATTGGTCGCAGCGTATTGATTTTTACTAAAACTACAGGATATTGGGCTATCCAACGCAAAAAATAGTTCTGAAGTTATCGTTTTCAAACAAACAAACAAACTCTGGCTTTATATATTTGTATAGATATATAAAGCTGGAAACTGTTTATTTGTTTAATTCCTCGAACTACACTCCGATTTGAAAAATTCTTTTTGCGTTGGATGGTCAACTCCGGTATTTTCAAACAAACATATATATACTTTGAACTCTATAACATCACGCTGCGATAGCCAATAGGGCGGAGCATTAACTCACGCGAACGAAGTCGCTGGCGGCCGCTAGTTAATATAGGAATAGTTTTGTATAATTATAAACATAATTTATTTTTTAATTAAGGTATTGTTTGTTAACTTAGTATAAGGTACAATGGGGGTTGACGTATCCGTGTGGATTAAACTCCTTATAAATAAAGAGAATAATTTAAAAAGCTTACCTAATAAAGGGATTCATTTCCTGGGTAAAAACATGATTCTAGTTAGTCCATCATTCAAGATTATAGAAAGATATTGGATACGTATATTTTGTTTTATCAAATCAATAAAAATTGACAAATATAAAAGGCATCAAAGATCAGGAGTGGTGGCTGGTGACGTCACACGAGTTTTCAACGCACTGTGTCGTCTTCATTTTTTGTTTAAGTATATGAAAAAAGAAAAGACACGTGTCTAGTATTTTTTGGAAATCTGACTGACGGTCTAATTAGTTTTTTTTAGTCAACTACCCTATTTTGACAGGAATCCAACCTGTGGTATGGCTACCCTACCCGCGTGCACGTTTCCACCAACGAGACGCTCAACATTGACAACCCCATCTTTGTATCCGCCACGCAACAGAGGAGTAAGTACCACAGGCACTTGCTAATATGACACTTATTTATTTATCCATTCATTTCAGGCATCAAGGCCCATATAAACACATACAATACTATATTAACATAAACCGACCTTCGTGGCGCAGCGGTCAACACGCCTGCCTGCGACGTGGAGGCCCCGGGTTCGATCCCCGGCCAGGTCATGATGGAAAAACGATCTTTTCCTGATTGGCCTGGGTCTTGGATGTTTATCTATATATGTATCTATTAAATATAGTATCGTTGAGTTAGTATCCCATAACACAAGTCTCGAACTTACTTTGGGGCTAGCTCAATCCGTGTGATTTGTCCGTATGTATTAATTTTTATATAATTTATTTTAAAAACCTAAAATACTATAAATATATATAACATTCAACTACACCTAATGTACACGAAGTGTCGGCGTACCTAAAAGGTACGCTACTCTACCGGTCCATAGGAACAATTTATCTTAGCGACAATAACAATTAAGAATCCAAATGCCTTGTTCTCATTAATCCTCTAGTCATTTAAAATATTTTCTAATTCATAATGATATACAGAGTCAAATACGTTAACAAAATCAGGAAACTCAAAAAAGGATTTCTGGAGAATCCAATTTATCTTAACGACAATAACAATTCAGAATCCAAATGCCTTGTTCTCATTAATCCTCTAGTCATTTAAAATATTTTCTAATTCATAATGATATACAGAGTCAAATACGTTAACAAAATCAGGAAACTCAAAAAAGGATTTCTGGAGAATCCAATTTATCTTAGCGACAATAACAATTCAGAATCCAAATGCCTTGTTCTGATTAATCCTCTAGTCATTTAAAATATTTTCTTATTTTTTATGGTATACCGAGTCAAATGCGTTAACGAAATCAGGAAACTCAAAAAAGGTTTTTTGGAAAATCCAGTCGGAATCTTAGAATATTAGCACAGTCTAAAAAGCATATAGTCGTCCGACGAAGCCGTCTAGACAGAGCAATCGTGCGGGGTGTGAGGAGCGAGACGCGGGTAAGCGGCACCCGAGCTGCGAACAAAACGATGTTCGTAGCTCGGTATCTATCATTAAGGGCTAACGCGTGTTTGTTTTTTTGTTTGTTTGTTTTATAATTTTATATGAGTGTCAATTTTGAGTGTAATTGGGGTGCTTGTTAGGAAAAAGCCATCCTTTTTGATATCCAAAATGGCGGACGTAATTTTTTTTATAATTTGGTATGAGTGTCAATTTTGAGTATAACCCTTATTGAAATCCAAGATGGCGGACGCCAATTTAAATGTATATTAATATTATATGGGTGTTAATTCCGAGGTGGATTAGGGTGCTGGTTACGAAAATGCCATATAAATAACTTAAATCTGTCTCGAGTTGTTCCCTTAGTAAAAATAGCAAATTAATTAAATTTATTACAGCTATCGATGTTGATCTGCAATAAATAAATAATTTCCTTAATATTGTTTATTTGTGACAACCCTGGCCGATGCGTTACTGTCCAGACGATGTCGGCATTTTACACGAGATCAAAGGCGTCGACCTACTGTATGCTTTTTATACTGTGATATTACTATAAAAATTTCAATATAATATAATGATAATTATTAAATCACTTACACTTACTTTTCTTAGGTATATCGTCGTGGGAACTACCACTGCTAGTACAAACAAAAACTGGTGCTCTTCTGTTCTCAAATATGGCGCGAACCCTGTGCCCACATGACGCTGGAACAGGTTAGTACTTTTCTACTTTTTGTGTCGTGTATTCTTCAGTCAAAAATGTCACGTCCAGCGGTTAGACCAGTATTACTAGCGATCCCGTAAGAATATGGTGATAAAAAGTATCATACAATATCCTAATCCAGAAAATAGCTTTGATGTATGTACAGTTATAAGTAACACACCCTTCAGTGGTAGCACCTCAACACAGTCCCGCTCTATCCCGAGAGGCGAGTATGCGTATCCTTTGAGTTGTGTGTCATCATCATGACACACAACTCAAAGGACACGCCTAGTCGAAATTTTTGCAGTGTGGTTACCGAGCGCGCCACATAGCTTACGGAAGATCATAGTACGCGAAACAGCTGACGCCACAGGTCAACACACCGCTCGCCCGCCCGAGCGGAGCGTTGACCATATTTTTTTGGGACAACCAAGTAGAATACTTGTTATTCTACTTGGTTGTCCCAAAAAAATATGGTCATAACTTCGTGGCTTTTCGTGATATCTTTTTGAAATTGACAAAGATTCTTTACTTAAAAATACTGGACACGTGTTTCGGGTTTCGCAGAAACAAAATATAACGTTGGTTGTAGGCATTGATATAATATTAAACAGATATGATATGCTCTAACAAATTAACCAAAATAAATGTGCCGATCGGAGCAGCAGCACACACATGCAATTTTTTTATTCTGCGTACATTTCACACGTTGGCACAGTGTGAGTGCCAGATGGGGCGCAATCTAAAGCATAGAGAAGGCTTGTGTTTGTCGTTTGCGCTTAAATAGAATCGACGAAAACTAAAGCGACTTGCTGGACTTACCTCCTTTTGTACGCTTCATTTTCAGTGCGCTAGTGACGTATCTACCTTAGTTTAATATTATATCAATGGTTGTAGGTATACAACATCCCGCCAGACATAACACCCGTCTGGTCGGGGGATCCCCCCCTTTTCTTTGGAGGATGAGAAAACTTTACATCCAGTTTCTCATAGCTCTAAAGTGCAAACCTTTTTATTACAGATATGCATTCAGAGAATCGCCCAACGATTCAGATCACAACCTCCAATCCTCAGAACGTGTCAGTAGAAATTAAATTAAGACGGGTCATTGACTTCTATGTCGACGTTAATAAGGTAAGGTAAAATTAACTCAAATGCCTGCACATAAAGTTTAGTCTGTTGCAACTTTTAAATATGTCAGTATTGAATTTAACTTATTTTATGTTGGAGTGAAATTCAGTTGTACTTTTGAACTCACATGTGCTTTAAGGCCGCTGCCTCGAATCTTGCGGGCAGCGGGGCGGCGGCGGCGGCGGCGAGTGAGCGGCAGGATCTTATGCGTAAAATCAAACGGACCGGTTCTCGAAAACTGCGGCGCGGCAGCGGGGCGGCGGCGGGCAGCGAGCGGTGTACTTCTCGCGCTCGAATCTTGCGGGCAGCGGGCGGGCAGCGAGCGGCGATTGAGCGTTAGGAATAAATTTGAATCAAAAAGATGAATAAAAAGAAATATCTCGTCGACACAATCGTGAACACAAATGACGCGCGATCTGCCCGCTAGTTTCAAGGCAGTCTTCAGTAGCCCCGACCAGTACAGTGACGTCCAGTATGACGCGCTTACGTCTTAGGAACATAGAATGGGAGGGAACTACATGATTAAGGTCCGTATTACAGAACGTCGTAATACGTACGTCCGCTTTCGCTCCCGTTTTCGCAACATTTTTCGTCACTGCTCTGCTCCTGTTGGTCATAGTGGGATGTTATATAGCCTATGTCCTTCCTCAGGCTCTAGACTATCTGTGTACCAAATTTCATTATAATCGGTTCAGTAGTTTTGGCGTCAAAGCCGGATAGACAGACAGAGATACTTTCGCATTTATAATATTAGTACCTATGGGTTAAAAAAAATCAAATAAACATCTCCAACACTCTAATCTCCTAACACACTATTATTATCAATTGCAATCATTTTGAAGTATATTGCTGATCCATTGCTCCATATCGATACGGGTTTAGCCCGTTACGAAGTTTATTGTCAACGATGGTAGAAGCAGGCAATGACATGTAGAACGTAGCTGATGTCGCACTGAAGTCTTCCCTTATGTCCACGAAGTCCGTGTCGTACACACAACAACACCACAGAAGTTACTTCACGTAGTCCTTGAAGTGCTCGTTGCAGTTGTCGCTGTAGATGTACTCAAAGATCGCTTCTTCCTTATCACTTGTTTCGCTTCGATGGTCAAATGCAAACTTACGCCGCTTTATATAGACCAACTAATCAAACATTCCAGATCTCGTAATCAGAAGTAATAATAATAGCGCTTAATTTACTCTGAACTCGTCTCCTGTGAATACTTACAGGTACTTCAAAGGAGACAATTTTCAGATAATTTCGATGTCGATCCCTCGTTGTCAATATTGATGAAATCTATATTTTTAATCTATGTTGTTGTAGAGACCGCGTCTCGTCAAACGTAGCGTAGGACGCCCTTGGGCGAGATGGAGCGACGTCATCAAAAAGGTGGCTGGTAGTGGCTGGCGGAGAACTGCTCAGGATCGAGTTTGTTGGCGTGCCATGAAGGAGTTCATGGCACGCCAACAAGCTCGATCCTGAGCCTATGTCCAGCAGTGGACGAGTAGGGGCTGATGATGATTATGATGATGATGATATTGTTAGATAGATCACCTTAGGCCTAGCAATGCATTTTTAGATCGTACCTTTACAATGCCTAGGTCTCAAGATATAGAGCTTAAAAGTTACGCCAGACATGCCACGCGATATTGAACCTTATGCCATTGACATAAGCATTCGTAACAGTATGTTCGAAAAATTTTAAAAATGTGTGCTCAACAAAGTAATACACCTTGTAAAAAATAATAAAAAAAAAAAAACTAGTGCTTGACTGCAATTACGCCTGGAAAGCAGTGATGCAAAATCGCTGGTTTAACCCTATTCATTTAAAAAACTATAGGATATACAATATGTTAAGAAAACCCTGTCCGACTCATAAGGATAATAAAGGTTAGGCAATCACATGACCAAATAAAATTTGAAATTTTGCATAATCATCATAGTAACAATACTAATCAATTTTGAAACTATCTTTTTTTCCCGCGAATTTACGCTAACTTCCCCAAAATTTGGTGTTTTTAAAAAAATGACAACACCATTTTAGGCGGTATAATTGTCGGCTTTCCTTTTATAGTTTTGTTAGATTATTTATTTCTTTGGCGGCGTCGCGCGTGAGCTTTGTCGGCGACATAAAAGAAATAACTAGTGATGCACTAATTTTTGCGCAATAACGTTTTTTTATCGCTATTAATCGAAACTTGTATCTGGTTGAATGATTTGTTAAAAACACAGATTACCCAATGGTAAAAGTACTTTTGTTTGTTTATCGATTAATTACTAATAACATTATTATAACACAAGTATTAGTAAACAGAAACGAGAAGGACTTATGAAACACAATTTTAGTAAAATTTTACAAATATTTTAACGGTCAATATCATAGATTTTGAGACAGAAACTGAAATTAAAAATTTGGCATGATTTTCATTTACAGCAGTGTACCTAACTAATTTAAGTTTTGTAAAAGTTCTAAACAATTCCATGCTATGTTGAATCTAGAATGAGAATGAGAAACTACAATACTAAATCGATAACAAAAATAGACGAGTAAATTGTTTCCATCGAAAATCAATATTTTGATTACTTACTCATCCCTATTTACTCAAAGGATGCCGCGAGGTCAGTCCCGTAGGTACAATTCTAAAAAATAAAAATCATTTTTACTTTAAATTATCAGTCGCGCGTAAACATCGCTCTAGTGAAGACTATTCGTGTATTGTGTGATCATGTCGTTTCCTAATGTAGAGTAATGTAACATGCTGATGGAAGGTAGCAACTGCTGTTTTGTGATCAGGTGATTGTGGTCAATGGTCAATGTGGTTCCAGTATGACAGTGCGTCACCATATCTTTGTCCCTGTGTGGGAACCTCCATTATCAG